>JAVYIG010000782.1:0-15000 GCA_035222895.1 Strongylocentrotus droebachiensis
CCCTAAGAAATCCTGGATCCGCGCCTGGTTTACCTTGATATATCGTGTTAGCAGATATCTTTGAGGTATAATATAGAGCCTAATGATTAATGAATGTGATAACAATGATACAATAGTTTCTCAATCCATTTATCTCTCGCCCTCAGATTTAATATTTCTGTCTTTCCTCGTGTCTGTTTCGGAATTTTGTTCTTTCCAAAATTGCCAACTTCACATTCTCTGTGTCTCCTCGCATGTAGCTTGTCACAATAGTTTTATGATTAAATTACCTCCCCCCCCCAAAAAAAAAAAAATGTCATAGAACGTAATGTTGATAGAGCAGTCTATCCCCTTCCCCTTTTCTCTCTCATTCTCTCGCGCTCTCTCTCTCGATCTCTCTCCCTCTCTCTCTCTCTCTCTCTCTCTCTGTCTTTTTTGGGTCTGTTCCAGTAATGAAAAGAAATATTTCTCTCCGAAAAGGTAAGCAGCATCATAATGTGTTTGTGTGTCCTATTGTTACAGTAGGCATGTATTTCGTTATTACAAATTTGAAGTGTTTTGCAAGTATATATAATTAATCAATATAATGACATTAGCGAAATATTGATAATTACAGTTTCTCAATTCATTTATCTTTCTTCTCTCCCTCTTTCATTTTCTTTTTCTGTGTGTGTGTTTTCTTTTTACTCCTTGCATGTTAACATAATGAATTTCATCCCAAACAGTGTGGGCATTTTGTCTATGTTTCTTTTAAGGCATTCTGTTGTAATTTATTTCGTGAAGTATATTTTTTCAAGTACCCTAGATTATCAGACAGCATAACGATCAATCAATATAATGGCATTAATGCAATATTAATAGCGCACTTTCTCGACTCATTTATCTTTTGTATTCTTTCTCTTTCATTTTCTCGTTGTCTGTATCCGTGATAGGATGATGTTTCTCGTAAACCGTATTTAGTTTTCACAGCATGTTTGAAGAATATGTAATGTGTCGCAAGTACATACATGTAGGTTTAAATTTCCTTATCTCACCAACCCCCTTTATTATTGTTTCTTTCTTTCTCTTTTGTTTCTCTCTCTGCCTCTCTTTCTCTCTCTCTCTCTCTCTCTCTCTCTCTCTCTCTTCCTCTTTCTCTTTCTCTCTCTCTCTCTCTCTCTCTCTTTCTCTCTCTCTCTCTCTATCTATCTCTTTACTTTTCCTGCATGGTCTTTACATGCCTTAATTTGGGGACTACCTTTTTTCACTTCGTTCCCTGTGTATTTCTAAAATATCTGCTCAATACATTTTCAGCGTCTTCTTTCTTCTTCAGGCATACGAATCTTTGCATCTTTTCTCCAACATGCAACTAGTCCCCCCCCCCCCCTTCAGATTTTTGCCGGCGACCCCAATTCCCCCCCCCCCCCCCCCTCTCCTACAATCCACTATCTCCTTCTCCCGCTCTAGTCTATTGCGTGTGTTAAGTGGCCGCTTCACTCATTCTGCCAGTTAATGTTGTCGCGACGAGTGAAATGGGTGAGCAAACAAACAGCTGATGAGGAGACTAGACGGGTGTTCCATCATTGGGCGTCATCGTTCCCAGTCCCAACCAACAGAGTGTCATTTTTTTTTACAGGAGGTGAGGGGGTGACAGTTTATTCGAAGGCATACAGTGAACGAGATACACGATTAATCCAGTAATAACAAGGGGAGGGGGGCTGCCCCAATACAAGACAGTGATCGACGCACCCACTTCTTGACGCAGACAAACCCGCCACCGGTTGCGACAAAGCCAGGGGTATAAGTTGGAGCGGGGCATGTACTACTCCCATGTCCCCCTGGATCGGCCCCTTATGGTTCCCTTTACAGAGAAACCCGCCACTATAATATTTACCAAGCAGTCAGAATTCAAAGTTGAGTGAAACTTCAAAGTTAACTGTCTGCGGAAGATAACGGTTGATTTTGCAGCATTCGTCAAAACTTTTTTTCCCCTCAGATTTCACTTACCAAAAAAATGAGAATTTGGTGTCCTTTTTTGTTCGTTCTTCTTTCTTTCCTTTCTATCGTTTTTTTTCCTCTAAATATGAATACAGAGTAGCGACTTTATCGTAAATACACTGAGATGATATGGCAGCGGGAATTAGGGGGATAAACACTAACGGAGAATAGCACAACGGACTATTAAACCGAAAGTATTTTTTTTTAAACACCCAATCGGAATAAAAATGAGCAAAGAACAATGCCTCTTGGCTTTATGTTGTTAAATAAAGGAAATCTAACAAAATATCTGGAATTTCCCAATATTCGGTAAAAAAGGGAACAAGCATGTTTGATGTGGTCAAAAATTACTAGCGAGTTTTTCGCTCACCAACATAAGGAACCTTCGCGGAATCAGAGCCACTCAGGTTTACGGCCGCGCACACAGACCGCTCTGGTTACAATAAGCGGTTTCGCTCTTCGGTGAATGCGGACGTATAATTACAGAGTAGCTGACGTCATCATCGCTTGGGAATATCCCTCTCCCTCAAACATGGCGAATTGACATCGAGTGCAAGATGCAGTTATGGCAGCCTATGCTTTCGACATTATAGATGATGTAATTGTATTTGAATGTTATAATGCTGTAAGTTTTTTTATTGGATGTGAAATAAACTGAACTTGAACTTGAACTAGTGTTGATATTGTAAAATAAATTTATTTAAACTGAAATTAATGGCTACAAAAACACATTTTCTTTTACCCCCCCCCCCAAAAAAAAAAGGGACAAAAAAGAAAAACAGTACTGGATGATGAAAGAATGTGGTGTGTTGTGGAGTGTGTAACTGTATTTATGTACAGTTCTGTAAGTGTGTTTTTGCTATCCAGTTCCAGTATGGATATAATGTGCTGGCCATTTGGGTAGTTTTGTGTGAATGCTCCTGCACGATTCGGTACTTGAATTTGAAAATTCATATTGTTTGCACATATCATTTGCAAATCCAAAGGGTTGAGCAGAGACTAGTTATCCCTGCTCACTCCCCCAACACATACACATAAGTATACACACACACTGTACCACATTACTCATACTCTTGAAATTATTGAGCATAAATGCCACGATCAAGGTACAAACGTGAACAATTTTGAAAGAAAATAAGCCCCCTTTGGTGGTATGACCCCACCCCCTCCTCGCCTTCAAGATTTTCCAGCTTCATTAGCTTGGACTGCTGGAACTAACATTGTATTTAGATCATTTCTTTATCTACAACCTGCATTCAAACTAGTTAAGATTTTTTGAAAACATAGAAACACCTGTGATAAGAAAAAATATTAAAATCAAGTACTTTTTAATTTGTATTTCTCAATAAAATTAACAAACACACATATATATATATATAAATATATTTAAGTATATATACATAATAAATAAAATACCACAACTACATAAAATGCCACTTTCTTTCCACTATTAGCCTAATCAAACCCTGCATTAAAAAGGTCACATTATAAAGGGTAAACAACAGTGAGTAGACCAGGGATTCAAAACACCTCCCTGAGTAGACGCAAAATACTAATTGTATTAATAGTATCTATTCTACAATCTATTCCACCCTGTATCACCTATTTCAATAGAACTTGTGTAAAAGATTTGTTTTCAAAATACGCACTATTAGCTGTATAAACCTGTGTTACTGTTGGTACTGAATACATCAATGAATAGAAAATATGAAGTAATACTAAAACTGCAGTACAGTGCAATCCATGATTCCACTCTAGCCTCTATCACCTATTTCATTTCAATGAAATTACCATAAAGTTAGATACATGAAATAAGCTAAAAACCTGAACTTTCAATCACTTATAAGTATCAACTTACATGTACCATAAACTTACTTACAATACACCAAATATCTATTGAAGAATTTGAAGTACCTGCGCAAAAAATATTATTTAGTATTGATCCTGAGATGATTTATGTAATAGCTGGTTTACTTGGATCTTAACTTGTATAATAAATATATATAATCCGCTAGCTCTCTAGTGATGCATAATTTCAAAAATGAGATTTTCTTCGCGTAGCTACTTAAACAAAACTATGTTAACAAGTTACTCTGAAGGCTAAACACGTAAACGTATCAAGTTCAACGACATACTTGCCTCAACACCTTCATAAAATTAACACAAGCTGGCATTGTGAAAACATAACATATGCACAACACAAGTAAACACGGTCAAAGTCACCTACTAAAGACCAAGGTGAAATATCTTGATTTCATATATTATGGTATCCAGATTTGCAGTTGAATGAAAGGAATATAACATTGGCAATGGTAATGGTACATAGAAAGAATGTGATAGCACCAACTACATACAAATGAAACTAAGGAGCAAAAAGGAAGTCACACACATAAAAAAAGGCAAGATGCTGTTGAATTGCATATATATACAAGTTAACACAATGTATCTTTGGCATATACATGTACATATCATAATGGCAGATGGGTAACTCTTAGGAAGACCATATAACTTAATACACACAGACTTAGCAAAACTGCCAAAGTCAATATTTTAACAAGAATGTTATTGTTAACAAGTCCTGCAGCCGTAAAAATAGAACTATATATCTGAAAAGACAGATTTGTAATAAATTATGACAAAGTAAAATGTTCACTGTTGGTCACTCAAACTCATTATTCCTAAGTTTCATTTAAGGTGTTCACACTTGTACAAGCATTGCTTTTTAGTGGACCCCTCTGTTTCCAACATGTATTGTTTTAAATGCTTATAATTGATTTGTAATGTTTTGTTGGAAACTGAATACATTTTAAATATCTTGAATAACATATTTCAGTTGAAATGAATGAGGAAAATAAGATATTGTTCTTTACTTCTTTTCTAAAGATTTAATGAGAGCTATCATCATTGATTGCATTTGTTGATTATGTTGCTGTTGTTGTTGTTGTTGTTGCTGGAGGGCTTGTTGCTGTTGATGCAGCATCTGATGTTGCATAAGCTCAAAGCGACGCTCTCGGATTGCTTCTTCAGCTCCCGGTCTCTCTTCTTCCTCTCGTCTACTCTCCATCTCTTCAGCTCGCTGTCTCTCCTGTTCCTCTGGTGCCGCATTCGCCTTGGTGTCTAAAATGCTACATGTATATTAAACATAAGAGAAAAGGGGAGTGTCAATTTTAAACTGTGTAAGATATTCAAGAGCCTGCATGATGTGGTGCGGGTACTGCATTCACCTTTGTATCTCACATGAAATATAAAACATAAAAGAAAAAGGAGTTTTTAAAGTCAATCTACATGTTGTACATGAAGAACACTAACTGAATGTTGGTTTACATAATACTAAAAATATATTAACCCATTGCTTACGGGAACATGGTGGTCCCTGTGTTAAGCCAATGGGAATAAGATAATTCAGTAATCAAAGGGTTAAAGGGATAGTTGAGTTTGGTATAGAGGGCGCTACACAAAATAGTTTTTTTGTCAGATAATAAAAAACTGAGTGTCAAATTCGAAAGAGCATACAATTTTAATGACAATAAGCTTTATTGTGGGGCCCCACAATTACTTAATAATTTTGAACCAGCCAGTTTCTAAATAGTTGTTGTAAATCTCTTTTTCTTATCACTATTTCTACAAAACATCACATCCACAATATATGCACAAGTGTTTAGAGAGTGCCCTCTTGATTTTTAACGGCTTTTTAAAAACGATAATGGAATTTTTACTTAGTCATTTGTAATTTTGTTTTCCTTTCGACCATGTTGAGTTATAACTGTTAGTTTGTAATGTAATGGTGTAGGTTTTATGTGTGTTGAGAGGGGAGCAGAGGGGGTGTTAGGGAGTACACGTAGAATATGTTAAATTTGAAAAATCTTCTGAAAAATACCTCTTCCTCGTTTCTCCTAATGTTTCGCAGGCCCTCTTTCTCAGCTATTCACCTTCCGCCTTCTTCGTTTGCTCATCTCCTCTCTCCTTTGGTGCCAACTCAATGTCCTCCTCTTCCTGTAGCATCCGCTCTATCGCCTCTCTGATAGCTTTCTCCTCCTTGTCTCCTCTACTACGATGCCACTTGCAGCCTTCTCCAAATAGTTCTTAGCCTTCACTTAATCTTTAAGGATGTGGATTCGGTCTCTCACTGCTCAGGAGTCCACCTTCAACCCCTTCCTCTGCATGCCTTCCGCCATCTGTTGCCATGCTCTGGCTCAATCTCCAGTTCTGTATTTGTACTGGAAGGGGTTGGCCAGAACCACTTCCCCTATTAATATATTTATGCTGTTGTTGTCCCAGGACATTCTGCAGTACAAAAAATGAAAAATAAAACAATGATTTAGATAAAATGGAATTCTGAAATCATGTTAAATGGTACTATACATGTGTAGACCTATCTATATTGTAATAATGAAAAACATCATAATCATATCATGAATGCATTATATTTTTGGCGTTATAATTTTATGACAAAAAAGGTGGAAAACGATTGTACAAAGGATTTTGAGTCGCAAACACATACCTATTCATGCATGTTTGTTTCTCTTTGTATAGACTAACCCCTTTTCTGCTTAAATGCTTATGTATCATGTGCTATGTAAGAACATTATCATTATCATTGAATTTCAAATTATATTTAATTCTAGTAGGCCTATGGATCTATAGCTATAATTTAACATGATGCACGTAATGGAAAACATACCGATTCACAGATTTCGAAGGCTTTGCTGCTTTCACAGGCACGATAGGCACCACCTCGCCAACCTGCTGTAACAAAAAGATGAGAAAGTAATTTGTAACATTCTGACATTAAAATTTCCACAATTAGTTTAACGTCATAAGTTTGAATGCACTGGTGGGGCATAAGAAGATAATTTTGTGATGCTGCAGACATAATTGTGTGTGTGTGTGTTTTTTCTTACATTTTATTTAATTACAGTAGACTAAGGAAATCAGTCTGGTACAGGAGCAGGGGTGAAGTTTGTGGTACCCCTGCTCTACTAATTAGTAGTTAGATTCCTTTCAAGAATGAGAGTGAGATTGAGTGAGAGAGAGAGAGAGAGAGAGAGAGTGAGCTGTCTGACTCTGACTCCGAGTTGAGTTATTGTGTTGTGAATGTGAGGGTAAAACCAAACAAACCCTAGACCTAGATCTAGGCTAGCCTGGAAAACACTTGCAAACAATACATTTTCAGGGATGTTTAATTCAGGACACAATTTCGAGGAGAGTAGGTCTAGGCCCCTATAAACTAAAACTAAATCACCATTTTGCACGATCAGAGGCTATAGCCTAGATCTATAGTCTATCTATAGATCTAGACTAGAGTCTACTACTAGTCTAGGCCTACTAGTACTACTAGAGGTCTACTACTAGCCTAGATCTAGTAGGCTATTAGCCATCAAGTACTAGTAGTCTACTGTACTCTGTAGGTCTATAGAGTCTAGGCCCTAGAAGTAGGTGAACACTCGATCACTCACACTGACCCTGTCAAATTCAAAATTGCCCTATCGTCCCCCCATCTACAAATTAAAACACCTTACCCGCACCTCCAGTTAAAACTCAGACGAGTATTTTGGAGGACCAACCAACCAAGAACCAAGAACTCAGACAGAGTCTGAGTCAGAGACGATAAACTGGCAATACACAACAACATTGCAATGCAATGCAATGCTGGCCCTGCGCATGCAATACAGTACCGTACAGACGGGACTATACCGCACGACTAGTGTACTACTCAGTAGCACAACTTGTCTCGAACAAGCCACAAAACGGCTTTTATCATCTTTCAACAATTCATCGTCCAATTTTAAAACAATTCATGTTATATCCATAGTATAGTTAAGAAACAATAATCGATAAAAGAAACTCACCGAAGAGCCATTCGCGTTGAAATTCATTTTCTAGTCTCTGGTTTGATGTCGATCGCGTCTGCATCTATACACTTTTATCAGAAGAATAAAGTTCCCGGGCCAGCTATACGAGCTCTCTGATTGGCTGCTGATTCACTTGGGTTGTCAATGAGAACGACCATACAGTCAGACCGCAGCCGGTGCGAAAACCCTCTATTTTACTCAGCACGTATGCAAGAATTTACGTGTCTTGCATACGTAATGAGTAGTGCAGACGGTCTTCCCGATCGGCAGTTTTTGCCTTTATAATTGTTCATTTCTCATGAAATGGGTCTTATTTTAAAGATAAGAGGTTGCACTCTCTATATACTTATATGACAATCATGTTAGATATATTTTGGAAACAGATATTTCGCCTTGAAAATGGGGTTTTTCGACGATAAATCTATCTAAAGAGTAGGGCTGATTTTCACATAGAAATCATTCTTGCGTCAAGAAGATGTTATAATCAGCATAAAGCATAAATATTTTTCTTTACAATGATATAAAAATTATTTTATTTTACGCTGTACCAAAGTCAGGAACCAACAAAAATCACGCTCATGTTCATGAATAATTAAAAAAAGTAGTCAACTTTGCCGATGTGATAATACAGCGTTCTGATTGGTCAACTACGTCAACGACGTCATATATGTTCCGCTTTGGTTTATTAACATTCTGAAAACGAGAATTTAGTAACCTAGTTTTGTGGCGTGCGCCTGTAATGCACGTGCGCGTAAGCAGTCATGGCAACGATCTAAGGACCCTGGATCAAATACGTTAATTACCCTTCTGATAATAATTTTCTATAATAATTCTTTTTTAATCATTTTTCTTATTTTTTTCGACCAGTTTGTGGCGCGGCGGAGCTCCCTGGAGTTTAATAATCAGTTATACATTGTCATTGCTCAGACGGCGAGCGTGCACGAGTATTAAATCACACAATTTCGCGCCATCATAGAAAGAACAAATTGGTAATTTCCGGGTTTTTAGGGTCTTAATTATTATGATTATAAAGAAAACATGATTTTGCGTCAATTAGGTTTTGACATTATTTTGATCAGTGACTTTTCATCTTTCCAACGAATCTCAAAGTAAACAAATTAATTATGTACCAAAGTCAGGAACCAGAAGCGAAATTCCGGGTACAAAATAGCTGTTGAAATGTTACAAAAATAACGACCATAAAAGTGGTGAAAAAAGATTGTTTCAAAATTGTGAAATAAAGCAAGTTTCATATCAAACTGAAGCTGAAGATCTCTAGAGTAATTACCGTTGCGTGCTGCCATGTTGACTTAAGTTATCGACCACAAAAGCAGCTGTTTGTACACCCTTACAAATCTCACGGAAAATCTCGTGAATTTCAGCACACGTGAATGCACGAGATTACCAAAGAGACGCTGAGTAAAAATCGGCTTTCAGCCTCATTAACGCGCGCGCTGCGGTCTGACTGCATAGATTTGGCCAAAACCCGTTCTAGATTTTAGGGCCTCAGCGGTCATCCAACTGTTACTATAGTAACTTCTCGTTTTTGCACACGAACCGCAGATTCTAATTCCCCAATGAGTTTGCGAAAATTACCTAGTGTCTGTTATTGCGGAATATGTTACCAACTGTTTTTTAGAGTGTGCAGTTAATGTTAGGATTCGGTTGGGTGTGGTCATGCATGTGTATAGCCTTAGTGTTTAGTACACGGTTAGAGTTTGGAGTTTGGTTAGTGCAGAACACCGGCTGCTTTTTAGATTGTGCAGTTACAGAATTTGGTTGGGTGTAGATAAGGTTTAGTGTTAGGTTGTGATGAGGTGTAGCCTTAGTGTTTAGTCGACGGTTGGAGTTTGGAATTTGGTTAGTGCAGAACACCGGCTGCTTTTTAGATTGTGCAGTTACAGAATTTGGTTGGGTGTAGATAAGGTTTAGTGTTAGGTTGTGATGAGGTGTAGCCTTAGTGTTTAGTCGACGGTTGGAGTTTGGAATTTGGTTAGTGCAGAACACCGGCTGCTTTTTAGATTGTGCAGTTACAGAATTTGGTTGGGTGTAGATAAGGTTTAGTGTTAGGTTGTGATGAGGTGTAGCCTTAGTGTTTAGTCGACGGTTGGAGTTTGGAATTTGGTTAGTGCAGAACACCGGCTGCTTTTTAGATTGTGCAGTTACAGAATTTAGTTGGGTGTAGATAAGGTTTAGTGTTAGGTTGTGATGAGGTGTAGCCTTAGTGTTTAGTCGACGGTTGGAGTTTGGAATTTGGTTAGTGCAGAACACCGGCTGCTTTTTAGATTGTGCAGTTACAGAATTTGGTTGGGTGTAGATAAGGTTTAGTGTTAGGTTGTGATGAGGTGTAGCCTTAGTGTTTAGTCGACGGTGGAAGTTTGGAATTTGATTAGTGTAGAACACCGGCTGCTTTGAATAGTGTGCAGTTACAGGATTCGGTTGGGTGTAGCTAGATATTAGGTTTAGTGTTAGCATGCGGTCAGGTGTAGCCTTAGTGTTTAGTCCACGATTGGAGTTATGTATTTGGTTAGTGTAGAACACTGAGTGAGGAGCAATTGTCGCCGGGACGTGTATCGTACAACTATTCTATCAGCCCCCCCCTCTCGTTTTCAGTTTCTGAATGTTGGTTATATTTTCAGGAGATGGCGGATCTTCATTCAAATATAACTCTTTCCGTTTTGTTTTGCAAGTAGGCTCGAAAGCAGACTTTCTGCCATAAACACAAGCAGACAATAACTTCATCTGTAATCGTTTGAAGTATCGATGGCTCGAGAATAATATCTCGGGGCTAATATCGTGTAGAGCAGATGAGCATTACATAAAATTAATGGTGAATTCAATCATTAACCCGCTTTTGTATTCATCTCGCGCGAGAAAGACAGATAGGGAGGAGCCGCAGAGGGGAAGGAGGAGGGGAGGAACTGTCTGTTGCAGAAGTCTAGCAATCCATCTGTCCTCGTACATCAAACAGACCCTAATGTGGCGCTAATATAAGAGGCGGCAATAGTGCTTGCCTTGTCAGCGATGATACATGGGTCTAGTGTGGTCGCTGATAACCGTTATTAACGGTCTGTCGAAACATATCCCCGGCGATTATTCTTCGTCTTGCTTCGACGAGCGATCGACACTATTCCCGATAATGGCGTAGCCCCTTTCTTTTTTTTCCCGCGTAAATTTATTGAAAGGATCGAAGACGGAGAAAAGTTATATGGATGAGCGATGTGACACTACCACTTCGATTGTGAACAAACGGCTCACGAATTCCCAGGCAACGACGAGTGAATTTTATCACTTCTATTACTGTGATCATATTATATTTCCTTCCATAGGTGACATTTCGTGAGAAGATGTTGATTGAAAATAACCAAATAAAGAAGAGAGAGAAAGATGGAGAAAGAGCTAGAGAGATTCTAGAGAAAAAGAATACAGAGATAGGGAGTGAGAGAGGCAGAGGCAGATATATATATATATATATATATAGAGGTAGAGAGAGATAAACAGAACAATTAAAAGACAGAGGAAGATAGATAGAAAGATGAGGGTAACATTTGGTTGACATTGGAATAGAAATAAAAAGAGAAAGAAAGTGATCAGATCACTGAGCGAAAAATTATAACATAATTGACAAGTGTGAAGAGAAGAGATTATTATGAAGGAGTGAGGGAGAGAACGAGTGGAAAGGAGAAGGAGTGAGAGAGGGGCGAGGAAAGAAAGGACAACAAAATACGAGAAAATGGAAAATTGATACAAGAATGATGATGAACAAAAATAGAGATATAAAAAAAAGAAAAGATAGATGGAGAGGGATAAAGAGAGACAGAGAGAAAGAGAGAGAGAAAAGGGAAGAGAAATACGGAGAGAGAGAGAGAGAGAGAGAGAAAGAGATGGATTTACTAAAAGGACAAACCTGACACGTTTCATTATAAGATGCGATCTTAGTAATAGCTATCTGGCGGTCACTATCTTCCGTAGATGACGACTTAGCAACAAATCTTTCGCGCTCGTGAAACTGATACAAAATCATCAGAGGTCAGCGGATATCGAATTCATAAAACCAATTCATCTATGGCGCTTTTCCCGATATTCAGGCGAACTTGAGAGAAAATAGAAAATAGCATATGAAAAAAGAGACGGTTACCTATACCTGCCTACGGAGACAGATTCTTCGCCAAAGCTGCACCCGTTCTCATTAACTCACTTCCTTATACCTGAAGAAGTAAGATCCCATAGAAAATTTAAACACAACTGAAAACGAATTATGTTTATCTAAGAATTGACTTTCACTACCTGTAGATTATCTGTCGATGTCCTTTTTAAATGTCACTTGCGTATTCACTATTGTCGCGCCTTGATCGAAACGTTTCGGATATGTGCGCATTATAAATTTATATATTATTTATTTATTATTGTCATTAAAGAATCAATGTGAAAGGGAAGGATTGAGGTTGCTTTTTTCTTTAAATTAATTTTCTTTCTCATCCTAACATTAAATATAATCCATTCGATTTTTGAGTGGTATCTCGCGTTGGAATATTAAAAACTATCTCCGATGACACCCCCACCCCCTTGCCCCCACCTCCTCTCGCTTTGTTCTTTAGCCAATAGCATTTCCGCCATTTTTACACCATGGCACACACCCATCGCCAAAAGGTTACCGAGTTAACACCCCCAAAACGACACCCTGTAGACACCCACTGAATGCACCCCTACAGCATCCTAAGTTTAAGTACCATTTTGGTGGGTCTTTAGTATAGAGCTGTTTAGAGGGAAAGGGTGAAAGAGAGAGAAAGTGAGAGAGACAGAGAAAGACAGAGAGAGAGAGAGAGAGAGAGAGACAGACAGACAGAGACAGAGAAACAGAGAGAGATAGACAGACAGACAGAGACAGAGACACACAAATAGATATAGACAGAGAATGAGAAAATACCAAGGGGACAAGAGACGAAAATGGGGATAGAGATGGCAAAAACATGGACAGATTCTAGAGAAAGAGAATACGGATATATAGGAGTGAGAGAAAGAAAGAGAGAGAAGGAGAGAGAGAGAGAGAGAGAGACTGAGAACATGAGAATACTAAGAGAGACTTGGGAGTATAGGAGAAAACATAGCGTGGGGGAAATGTACTTGGAAACATGAATTCTGGCTGTAAAATAGAGATCAAACGGGCCGGTCGTTTCCTCTGTATAGCCGACTTCAATCACAACTCGCCCCGGCGCTCCCGGCTGAGATTTTTTCACGGTTCCGTCCTTAGCCTCTCTTACCCACGTGCATCCTTCATCACTACAGCCCCGAGCAGGGCTTTATAGTCTCTAGACATCGGCCTTGTTTCTTTCCTTTCTCATGAATGATCAGAATGAGAGCAAAATGTTCACATAATGTTGTCATGACTGCAGCCATCCCCCAAAGAGGCACTGCAATTTCATCCCTCACTCACCCATTACGTGCACGTTATAGGCAAAGACGACGTTCTCGTGTGGCGTTCATGCAGTTGCGGATTACGTGCACGCTCTACAAAATGGCGCCAAATCGAAACGCCACCTTTTTCTATCAGTACCATGCACGACAAACAGTCACATGGAACAAATATATCATATGGGACTATTTCCTGGTAGACTAATAGTTCATGTTGCTCAAGATGCTTGAGGATTCGTGCCCAACCATTATTTTCTTCTCCAAACTTTCAGATGTTTCTTAAGAGGGGGACATTTGGGGAGATTTATTTGAATTCATAACCATGCTCATTTTGCCTCTCTAAAGTTACTGTCGGGCTATTTAGGAAAACATCACGTGAGAAAAAAAGAACTGAAAGAAAAGATGAAAGCAACAGGGTAGGCTTTGAGGAAAAAGATGTGGGCTCCGAATAGGGAGGAATGCGATGAGATCACCTCCCTGCAACGTAACATTAAAGATAAGTTGAGTGCTGGGCCCCATTTCACAAAACTTGTCATCAGTGACAAAATAATGACATTTTTTGTAATAACTTAGTGAATCTTGTTTGTGATTGGTTTATATCAGCAGATTTGTCACTGATGTTTGTAAATAGTCATTGAAAAATGGCTTTGTAAAACGGACCCCTTGTCATGCTAGTTCTTTTCCATTGTGAAAGAAACTGCATGTATGGAAGCAATTGGAAGAGGTTCCATGTAGCAGATCTAGATTAAGTATTTGGTATAAACTGTGAGGTTTTAAAATAATACTGAGAATATCTTACATTGAAATTGATATTATGGACATAGATATTAAACATAAATGAAAAATAGTAAAATAAATGTATTTAATTATGACGAAATTTATTCAGAATGTAAGGTCAGAAATATATTTGTGCAAATTAATCAATTCTTAGTTTGTTACTAAAAAAGGTTACTCCGCATAATGTTAAAAACATAATTTATTCATCTATTTATTATTTATTTATTTTGTACGTATTTATTTATTCATACATTAATTCATTTATTTATTCAATTGTCTCTCCATCTACTTACTTGTATTCATTCCTTTATTTGTTTGTTGTTTTTGTTTGTTTATTAGGCTCTTCCTTCCAAATTGAGTTCAGTTCGTATTAGAGCACAAAAGTGTATGTTTTTTTTCTTTAAAATGACCTATGAATTCAATCCAGTTTGATTCTGAATTTCTTCAAGGCATTTTAATACGAGGTTACTGAAAAGAATATTACCGACGATTAGTTAATTAGCACGATGAAACTCCTATTGGAATACCTAAGTGATTTTTTTTTAATGAAAAATGGCGGAAGTTAAAGAGGAGGTTGAGGTATGGGAAAGGTGAAAAATAATTTGTGATCTTTTTTTCTTCTTCATTCTATTTATGGTAGTGTGGACAAGTATCTTTTTTTTTTTAAATCCTTAAAAAGGATTGCTCCTCAAATGCCCTCATATTTAAAATATGACAAGTAAAATCTAAAGGTTGTGGACCACAAGCTCATGCCACATAATTTGTGTAGTCCCATATACACATTTCTATGTACAGAACCTTTTCTTATCACTTCTAGACAGTTTCTTTAACAGTGAATTCGCATGACCAGAACCAATCTTTATCTTTAACCGGCTTGGTTAGCAAATGCCTTAGGGTTAAAGAATTAATTTTCTTGTTTGTTGGTTGGGTTATGATGACAAAAAAATGTATTTGATGTGCCCTTGAAAGTTTTCAGACCTCAGGGATGAATTAACCCCAATTA